>BPLQ01014533.1:11002-25866 GCA_021605075.1 Caerostris darwini
ATTTTATTAAATAAAATTTTTCCACGTGTAATGTGAATGGGATATTGATTAAAATCCATTCTTAATTCCTTTAATATTATGAAAATTAATGATTTTTACAATAAAAATTATTCATTTTCATTTATTTCACATAGTATATTAAAAAACATCCCTTGAAGTTATAGAAGAGAGAGTAATTATCAATTGGCAATACTTTCAGGAAACACTTTCGTGCCAGCTAGCTTAATCCCGAGAATAAATTTAAAATTTTACCCATGATGTTCACTCCCACTATCATAATCATGAATTGCTAAATGCAGGCTAAATTTTGTCTCTCTCTCTCTTTATTTTTTTTCAAGAAATTCTCTTTTACAGGGATTCTTTTTTAAAAATACAACTGCATTGATATTTTTAGATTGCATTTAAATTTTATTATTGAAATATTTTCAATTTTTCATCAATTAGATTTTTTTTCAAATGATATAACAGTTATACAGATAATCAATTATTTCGTATCTATTTCCATTCCATAAATATATTTTTCTATTATTGTTACAAAAACTTGCACTTTTTTTTTTAGTAGTGATAGTTTTAACAGAAAAAGTTTAATCTTCTCAGGACTTTATTGGTATTCTTTAAGTATTCTCTTTTGCATTATTAATTCTTAAATAAATAATTAAAAGCATTTACAACATTGTAATAAATTTAACAACTTCATTTTAACTTTAAATTAAAGCGTTTGTTATTGTTGTTTTCATAAGCTTTTTCTTCAATAAAAACTATCTTTTTCGTACTGAAAATTGTTAGTGACTGTAATATAATTAAGCCTATTTTCAGGTTATTTTTTTTTTTTGAAAAATAATACTTGTATTTTACTATTTTTTTTTTTTTCAAAATAGTATCATATGCAGAGTCTTATCAATCAAAATTCTTTTGGTTAGTAATTAGACGCAATTTGATAAATTAGATCACTATTTAAAGTTTTTTATAAAGTTTCTTTCGCTCTCTCAAAGAACCTGATCTCAACCTCCTAATTAAGTATTTTCAAAAGAGTTTTCGAAAGATAATAGCTATAGGGAGAAATATTGTTTTAAATTTACATTTAATTGCTTTTACTTATTTCATTCTTACAATTTTTATTCCAAGTAAATTACATTTCCTCTATCAGAATTTTTTTCTTCTGTCAGGTAAACCTTTAAATTGGATTTGTACAATATTACATACCAAGGGGCTTTGACGGAAACATAATCCTTAAAAATTAATTTATTAAAAAAAACACATTGCAGCACATTATATTGCAATATATCTTGTATGAATTTACCAATCATCAGTGGAAGCTGGTTTATAAAAATATTTCCTTACACATCTCCCAAATGAGCTGAGTTTAATCTCATTGAAAGAAAACCCTTCCATGAAAAAAGTGGAAAAGATTAACTGAAGAGGAGTTTCAACTGTAGTTGAAAATAAAATAAACTCTGAATGAGAAATGAGAATGCATTCTCATTGTTCTATTTTCCTTTTGTTCATAATTTCTCTCATCTCTGGATTCTGACATGCTAAAAACTTTGAATTAACCTTACTTCTTTTTTTAACAACAATGATTAATCGAGCAATCTTGACAATTTCCTTGAAAAAAAAATCTTTCACAATCTTAGCACTATTCTCTTCTATCTCTTTCACCAGAACAAAATAGAAAGGGAATATGGTTAGTATGGTTCTGACAAAGGGAATATGGTTAGTATGAAACAAGACAGGAAAACAACCACATTGTTTCCCTATGGATTAAGAAATTTCTTCCAAATTTGTTTTAAATTTATATTTAAAATTGCAGAGAAAAATATTTTTAATTTTAATAAAATTATTATTCTTTTAAATTATTTTTGTTTGAAGATAAGCATTTTCCTTCCTATAATTTTATATTAGCATGTGACATTTTCAATGCATTCTGTTTTAATGAAATATATTAAATTTAAGTTCATAAATCCTTAAACAATATTTACAAAAGGTTAAGACATATTTTAAAACCAGAAATACTAATTTAGTTTTCTAAAATTATAATACAAATATTTTGGTTAATATTTGATTTTATATTTTAGAAATTATAATTAGTTTGTTCCATTTAAATTTCTATCATCGCAGTTATTGTAATACTTTTTTAATCCGAAGTTTATTAATTTTAATATGAAAATGAAAATTTTTTCGTGATCAATGTAAAAAAAATCAAATCAATTTATAAACTGAAAATAATAAAATAATACATTTTTCAATATTTATCTAACATTTGTTTTCAATGTTTACAAATAGTATATTGCTTTATGTCAAAGTAAATCTTGGGCATTTATCAAAATCCATTAAAAATGGATATACGTAATATAAAATCAAGGAAATATGTAATTAATATTATTCTAAGAAATTCATTAAACGAATATATTAATTAATATATAATATTAATTTAATTAAATACTACAGTGATCCGCAACCCCACTTGATCATCAGCAAATAATACAGTCATTAATAATACTATATATATATATATATATACAGTGGATAAAAAAAGTATTGGCAATTGCCTACAAATGATCATATTTGCTAACAAAGTATGTTTACAAATTTTATTTTAACATAGCGATTACAGAAGAAGAAAAGACAAACAAATATAACGAAATTTTCATTTAAATATTTTTTTTAGTCAAAATCTACGAGAAAATCCAAAATTTACATGATAAAAAAAGTATTGGCAAAATTATGAAATTGACAAAATTATGAGCGAAAAAAAAATCAGTATATGTTTAGTACTTTGTATGCATACCTTCTGCATCTATAACAGCTTGTAATCTATTTCTCATAGAGGAAACTAAGGTCTTTGTTGTACTGTTGGGAATTTTGTGCCACTCTTGCAAGAGTAAACGTTTGAGGTCGTCTTTACTTGAAATTTTATGTTTCTTTATTTCTAGATCCAGCAGGTGCCATAAATTTTCAATTGGATTGATGTCAGGTGATTGAGGTGGGGTTTTTAATTGGCGAGGAGCATTGTAGAGTAGCCATTCACGGGTGAGATTCGCTGTATGTTTGGGATCATTGTCTTGTCGAAAAACGAATGATGTTCCCAAGCCAAGATTTTGGGCACTGATTTTTAAGTTATGGCGCAAAATGTCAATGTATATACTTGCTGTAATAATACCATCAATAAAATGCAGGTTGCCAATTCCATTAGCAGCCATACAGCCCCAAATTAAGACGCTGCCTCCACCATGTTTTACAGTAGCAGTTAAATGTTGCTTTTATAATTCAGTATTTGGCCTCCTCCACACATATCGTCGTCCATTACTGCCGAAAATGTTAAACTTTGATTCGTCGGAAAAAATAACTGTGTTCCAAAACTCTTCAGATAAATCAACGTGGGATTTTGTGAAATCTAACCTCTTTCTCCTATTTATTTTCGAGATGAAGGGTTTCTTTCTAGCTGCCCTTCCATAATAACTTCTTTCGTGTAAAACATTCCGTACAGTCTGTACGCTGAAAGTCTTTTGCGAAGTGAAAGCAACATCTCTAGCTATCTGGGGTGCACTTATTTTAGGGTTTTTCTTAACCTTGTTACTAATGACACGTTCTTCTCTTGTAGAAAATATTCGAGGTCGTCCACTTCTTGTCTTATTTGCCGTTGATCGTGTTTCCTTGAACTTTTTTACAACACTTCTGACAGTAAATAAACTTATATTGAACTGCACTACTATAGCACGATAAGTTAAACCTTCATTTCCGAGCCTAATAATCGCGTTTTTAACACTAATATCCAACTCCTTCGATTTCGAAGTCATTTTACTGCAGTAATCGCAAAATAATGCATAGACACTTTTGGAATAGTTTTGCAGACTTCATACCGGTAGAGTTTCTTATCAGTCGAAACACGTGACTTCAATGTAACAAAATTTGCATAGCAGCTAAAACTTTGCCAATACTTTTTTGATATGCAAATTTTCGTTTTTGAAAGAAAAAATCGTTCAAATCAATCAAATTAAAATAAAATTTTTACTATTTTTATATATCTAAGATGTCTTGTATTTAATTACGACAGCTAAAATTTATTTGTTTATTACTTTATTAGTTTTATATTTGTCTATTTATTAGTTTATTTATTTGTCTATATGAATAAATTAAGGCAATTGCCAATACTTTTTTTATCCACTGTATATATATATATATATAGAAAGAGAGAGGGGGGGGAGATAGATAGATAGATAGATGTAGATATAGATATACACACATTTTATATATATAACATGCGAATTCAACATTTTCCTAAAAAATGACAGGATAATCACACTTTTGTTATAACAATCTGCATGATTTAGAGTTATATTATATTTTATTGTTGATACCATATAAATAATAATATGTTTCTGAAATTAACCTGATGAAAAGCATTTTTATTGTTAAAGAAATTCTATAATAATATATTCCTTCACACATATCTTGTTTTAATACGATTAATAATTTTTTATCAACCATTGTTTGAGATTTTTGTAAGTAGTGTAATAATTTATTATACGACATTTTTAATAAAATAATTATTTGAGAAAATTAAAAAAAAAGTTTTATAGAATAAAATCTATTTGTTTGCTGCAAGTAAAATGCTTACTATGGAAAAAAAATAATTTGAATTTTCTAATAATTCAAAATTTCTTCACTATATGATATAATACTGCCAGAATTCAGAAATAAATGGTAAATATTGTTAAAATGCTACAAAAATTCAGATATTTAAATTTATTACAATAAAATATTTAATTTTTAAAATGCTTTTAAATCTTACTTTTAAAAAGTTCTGTTTTTCATTATATGTAATATTACCGTTATTAAATTAAATATACATTACATTGAAAGGTTCACACTTAGTGCCTGTAGTTATACAAAATATTAAAAAAAAATTTTAATCTTTGTTTGAAATGTAAAGATAAAATTTTTTTACACTTAAAGTTAATGAACGTATTGTGATAAAAAGATAAAATTCATTGTAAATATTTTTCAATGAGATTTATCATTTGAAAAAAAAATTAATAATGCTCTATATTGAATTATAATACATAAAATCAAAATATCTTAAACATTTTGGAGAAAAAAAATAATATTGTTTGACTTACCATAATTCACAACTGATATTCTCAAATAAAACAATAGTGTAAAATAAAAAAATAATCATAAAATAAAATAGTTTTTCTAGGTGGAAAAACGAAAATAAATTTAATGTATTATTGAAATTTTAAATCTGTTGAATTATATGTTAAATATTATAGTAAAAAGTATTCATTTCATTTTTAAAAATCACAATTTTATGACTTTTATCAGGCAAATTTAAGTTATATAATAATATTAATAATTTATTTGCAAAGTAAGGAGTATTACAAATTGAGAAAACTACAAAAGAATTTTAAGTGATCTAACCTAACCGGAAAGGGCAGAAGGTTGGTTGGTTATTCCATACTTCCTCAAAAACATAAAATTAAATTAAAAACTAGGAATTGAAAGATAGTCAATGGATTTGGAAAAAAAGTTATATATTTGCAACTAGCCAACAACTTGAATGAAATTCTCATTAGTCAACAAGCTACCGGACTATTTTGTCATTAATAGCTAGAAAAAAAAGGAAATTATTTTTCGTCGAGCTATCGGAAATGAAGACAAATAGTATTTTTAAGAAAATATCGATGTTATATCACTCGAAAAATTTGCTCATCCGATGTAACTCACCAATTTCTACCATCATTCCCGAGGGTTTTTTTTTTCTTTCAATTCCTTCTATTAGCTCACACTCTCCTTATATATATCTTGTTCAAATTTTCAATCGTTCATAAAATACTTTATATTCATCCACTCAAGTTCAAATACATTTTTTGAAACTTGTAGGGGATGACACTGGATGTTAATACAGTTTTTTTCAAACATTAACTCATTAATTTAATTTAATTAATTAATTTTAGTTTTTTTTTAGATTTAAGTTGTATGTATCTACCAACAGATGGCGCCAGATAGGATGATAAGACAGACCGGGACCTACAGTTGTGGAACCTGTGGTCTGAACCTGTCCAGAGTGCTAGCCACTCGACCATTCAGATTTCATGAGTTTATTAATTTGGAGGAATGAAAGGCAGCCTTAATAATAGGAAGGAAACCATAGAAGTATAAAATTATAAATATTAAGAGAAAAATAAACCTCATTACCAGCAATTAAAGAACGGACATATATCGAAATATCTTTCAAATTGGATATTTAATAAATGAAAACAAGTATCGTGAAATATTATGATTACTTCAAAACTTAAGAATATATATACATTTTCGACGAATTAATATATTTTTCTATGATTTGACTCGCCATAAGTCAGGCATTTGTTAAGGATTGTTAAATTTCATGTAGTATGTAATATACTAAAATATGATCTAGAAAATCTCCACGATAAACTTTGTCAATTTCAATTGGTATTTGTGTCACCACACAAATGATTATACTATACACAATTGAAAATAATTATTACTTCATGAATATAAATATATTTTACTTGCATATTCTTAACATCAAACTTCAGTTATTAAACAGTTTTGGTGTGTGCTTCTGCATTCATTTTTTCTGATTTTAAAAATGCAAATTCTATAGATTCAAAATTTATATTCATAAAATTGTTAAAAATAACAGAATAAACAGTTACAATATCAAGTAGGTTTTTTTAAAATTTTAGCACTTTAAGTTAGATAGATATTATTGCAGTAACTTTACCCGAATCTTAAAAAAAAATTAATTAATTTTGAGAAAACATGAAAAGCAATTTCAGTGCTAATTATACATACTTAATATATCTAAAACAATGTTTTTATTTATATTCAACACTATTCAACATCAACTTCCTTTATTTTAAGGTTTTTTTTTTTTTTTTCGTATAATTTTTTTTTCTTTACTTATCTGTAATTTTTAAATTTGGCGAACATGTGTTTCTCGCTTTTTGAAAATGCCAGTAACTTCTAACAAATACAAAGAACTTTGGAGTTCAATCATTAAAATACATTTATCATTTATTACACATATATAGAGAAATACAATCAATAAAGAGTCTCACTTGATGTAAAATATTTGTTTTGTTAAATTACTTTTGAAATTTATACTGATTGAGGGAAAAACAACAAATGCTCACTAATGAATATCCAGGAAACTGATGTTTGAAATTTGAAGAGAAAGTACGAAAACTTGAGCAGCATTGTGTACCTTCCAATCCTCAAAGATTATACAGCAATCAAATTTTGTTGTATGCCTTCATAGATCTTGTTGAGAGATACCACTAATTCCACTTTTATTGAAGAAGATCACATCAATAAAAATGTGTGTACAATTAGCAAATATCATTTAATGTTTCTTATTCTGCACGCTTCATAACATAGTTCATTAAAATTTTTAAGTTCCATTGAAACAAATTTCTGTCAAACAATTAAAAGTAATCAAGTAAAACCATGAAAATATTCATTTTTTTTATTCATTGTTCCTTAAGAAATTCCTAGAAATAATTTCGAGACACTAATCACTATTTTTCCCCCAATTCCCGACTTGATTGAAATTCTTGAGGTTCAGCTTTAGGGGATCCGAGGGCTAGAGAATCGACAACTTTTCGGAGAAGGAGAAAAATAAGACCTTCTCAGGGCCTTCTGGTGGACCTTCACACACAACATCAACGCAATTGCTTATGGTCTAGAAAAACCGAGACCAAACCCATGGTTTAGAAAAACACAAGTTCTGGATAAACTAATAAATGAATCTCCCTAATAAATGAATATAGGTACATAGAAAATGTTTCTATATACCTATATTTATTATAGGGTTAGTAATTAAGTTTGACTTTGCATATTTATAAAACTGATAATTTAGTGTTCTAATTAAATCTACACATGCATTTTTTTGAAATAACGGAAATAAAATACCCTAATATTAAAGATTTATTGGGAAACAACTGAATTAGTATACTATCTTATTGAATTCAAATGGCTACACATAATAAGAGCGAAAAATTTATATATACAATTAAGAAGCTGTACGTGAGATACATTTTCTGTTGAACAACACTTAAACTTGTCACTCGTTCCACTGTTATTTCGATTTATTTTGAGCGAATCAAAAGAGAGACGGCCACAATATTCTCGTTTCGAATTGTTCATGACATAGAACATTACAATTGTTTCCATTACTAAATTGTTACTAAATTGAAAAATAAATTTATTTCCTTTATAAAATACGTCACATATTTAATTATATATGCATATAATATACGTAGTTGAACACACGAAACACACATATATATATATATACATACAGAAAATTATATGAATTTGCTTATGAACGATTTGAAAATAAGTATGGATATACACATTTGTTCATAAATTTGCATATGTACAAATGGGGTTTTATCTGTGTTAATCAAAGAAATGTGTGCCTGTAAGGAGAGCACCCAGAAAAAATTATTATTGGCTGTATCAATCAGTCCCAGGGTAAGAAATTTCTTTCTAGAAAAATATTTTCCTAAATAGCCACCCTTTTGTAGAAAAATATCTATACTCTATACAATTTTAACACATATAGTGCACTAAATAATTTTTACATCTTAAAAACTTCAAACTATACAATTTAACTGAAAAGTAATTCAATTTATTTGTCAGCATTTTATTCCAATGCAAAATTACACGTAAAGCAATATTCACTTACTTCTGTGTGTGATGGGAAAGGCTGCGGATCTAAGCTACTTTGATAGAGGGCAGATTGTAATGGCTCGAAGGCTCGGAACAAGTATTTCCGAAATTGCACGACTCGTGGGTTGTTCGCGATCTACAGTTGTTAGTACTTATGCAAAGTGGATGAATGACTGTTAAACCAGCAGTAGACGACATGGTGTTGGACGTCCACACGCTATCAAAGAAAAAGGTCGTCGGAGACTGTCTCGCATGGTGAAGCAAAACCGGATGCAGACAGTGGCTCAGCTGACAGCCCAATACAATGCAGGGCCAAGTAGAATAATATCGGAGCACACTGTTCAGCGGACACTGTTGGATATGGGGCTACGCAGCAAACGTCCCACTCATGTGCCTTTGCTGACCAAGCGTCATCGCCAACGTGTGAGTACACATGCGTGTGTATGTTTATTTGTCAGTATTATTATATATATATATATATATATATAAGGGTATATGGTTGTGAGTTTGTGTTTGCCCGTTTATATATATATGCAAATATGTGTGTTTGATTGTGTGAATGTATACACGTATGTGCATGAATATGAAAATTTCTTTTTAAATTTGATTTTTTTTAATGATCTTTTTAATTAGATTATTTTACAAAATTTAATTAACTTAATTAAGTGATAGTTAATTTTTATTAAATATCACTTAATTTAATGCATTTTACGAAATTTATTTGGTAAAGTAATTTATTCATTTTTATTAATTTGATTATTTTTAGTTTGCTTTTTTTATTGGATTATTTTGAAAATTAATTTTCTTATACAGATAATTACTTGCTATTTACAAATTTATTTGGCGAAGGAGTTTATTTTTTTTATTATTTCATTTTAATATTTATTTTGAAAAATAATTCTTTTAATGTTATTTATATTTATATTAGTTTTTTTTTTTTTTTTTGGATAAAGGAATTTATTTTTATTATTGCTTCTTTCTAATTTATTTTATTTTACAAAATTTATTTGTTATTATTTTTTTTACAAAATTTATTTTTCTTTTTTATACATTTATAATTTTTCGTTACAACTTTTTAATTTCGATTGTAGTTGTTATATTTTACAAAATTTATTTTTGTAAAGGAATTTATATACTTTTTAATGTATAATTTTTCCCATTGTGTTAAAAATTTATTTTTATTTTTAAAAACTTCTTTTATTTAAAAATAAAACTGCAATTATTTCAATAATTAGTTAAGCAAAGCATTATTTTCTTTGCGTTTTTTGTTAAATTATTTTATAATTTCCTTCGGCTTAAAAATTAGCTTTTTTTTCCTAGTATATTAACAACATTTTTTTATCAGTTCATTAGAAATTTAGTTATCCAAAACTTTGTTTGGAATAAAGTTTGTCTTCTATAATTTCTGTTGTATAACAAAATTGTACATTTTAATTTGTAAAATTATAAAACATTAAATAAAATATTTATTTACAGAGGAACTATTATTACAATCCTCTTTATTCTTTTATTATTCTATCAGTATTAAGTAATGTATGTAGGGGGATTCAAAGTTAAGGCAAAGTAAAAATCAATAAAAAAAATATCTATTAAGAGAAACGTGCATTTTGCAGATTAATATTCACCATGAATTCAATAATTCAATTTGAGTAATTCAATTTTTTGCCACCAAGAAAGAAATATATTTTTTACTGCAGTTTTTGATTCTATAGGTCTTAGAGCAAGCTTTAGCAATGCCTTTTTGAAATATGTGAGCAGCATGATTTAAGTGACGTGCATTACTAATATGATTAAGCATGTAAATTAGTTTGTGAATCAAACGGGAGAAATGTTAAAGAATGCCTTGTGTTTCACGAATGCAGTTTCAAATCGTTTAAATGAAATACTTTTCCTTTCAGAATAAATATTTGTTCTTATGCGTTTGTGATCACTAAGAATTTTTTCATTTAGAACTTTTCAATCATATATGGATGCCGAAAAAAAGGGCAATTTGCATCGCCAGCTGAATGCCTGAATTGTAATTTGTTGTATTTTTAATATTACCATCTTAGCAATTTATGAAGTATAGCTCATTTGTTTTGCAGTTATGTGAATAATATTTTGAAGAGCAAAAAGCGTAGTATGGACTTTTGTTTGGGCATTGGTACTTCATATGCTTGACAGTGGACAGTGGTATCATCTTGGTACATTGTAAAATTTTCTGATATTGTGTATATGGCAGTTAATAATTAATAACATTCATTTGTCAGAGTTTATAAGCCGCTTATAAAGTTTCTCCTATCTTGTTGTGTTCCTTTGACCTTGAAAGAAATGTTGAATGACAGTTTGTTATGATTAGTTGTATTTTTTGAGGTTTCCTGAAGTTCAATATCCTTGAGTTGTTTCGGAGTATTATAAATAATTAATTTTGGTAATCTTCGACGGATCTAATGCGAAGGTTTTTCAACATCGTTTTCATCTGCTCTGTTCACGGCAATGGCTTTCTGGCATACATTTCCAATACACGTAAATTGCAATTTTTCTTTCTTTCAATATATTGAAAAACTTAACTTATCTCTTAGCGAGGGTTTACTAATATGATTAAGCATGTAAATTAGTTTGTGAGTTCATTGTGAATTATTCAGTGAAGAATATACCTGCAGTACATCAACACTATATGAGGGAGCTTAGGACAGTAAAAGTTCTCCCTATGTTCAGGAAGAATTTGAGCCAAGAAGAGAATTTTCTAAGGCAGCAGGAGTTATTAACTAAAAGTTCAAGTGTGCTTAGAAGCTTATCTCCCTAAGGTCTCATGTCGGAATTTAACGCGTGCGTTTCCTATTCAGCAGATTTCTTGTTTCTGAGATGATTTCCGGCGGCTGCAAATTGCTGAACTCTTCACTTTCCGTAATGCGTCAGAGCTTCATCTTGACAGCTCTTCCGCTTGATTTTTCATTTATATTTTTGATGTTTCAATTCCAAAAATAAAAAAATAAATGGAAACTGAAAAATAAAAAAAACAGTTTATGCGAAAAATAAAAAATAAATAAATATATAAATAAAACAGGGAAGAAGTTTAAACAGTACTTGCTGCCCTCAGAAAATATTCCAGTGTACGACGAAATTTGTAAATAAGGTGTTAAAAATTGTTTGAAAAAGGAATAGTAAAGAATTTAATAATATTATGAGACATGGCTCGAATCCAGCTCAAATGATATCTGTTAGAAAATTTTTTAAAAATGCTGATATTGGTAGTAAAACTATATTTGGAATTTGTGTTAGAAAAGAATTAAATTTAAATATAGATTTTTAAATTTCAAAAGAATTTTATGAAAGAATATATCATATTTTAAAAAAGGGTTATATTTAATAAATAATAATAATCACGTTTAATAAAACGTGAATAAAATGAAAAAAAAAATTAAATTGAAGACATTAAATTCAAAATAAAAAGATAGAAAATGAAAAATATCTAAAGGATGTTACACCAACATCCGCTGAAAATTAAACATGTTATCCAATATTAAAAAGAATAAAGACGATTCTAATTATCATTGTTATATTATTAGATGGCAAATAAAATTATATATAATTCTTAAAAAATCAAAAATATTCGCTCTGCATAAGGAAAAACTCATTTCGTCTTGCGCAAATTAAGTGGCTTTTAAGACTTGTCATGAACTGAAACCAGAATTTTGAAAGAAATATTACTTCTAATAATCTAATGGTGCTATTTAATGAATAACTTTGCTTTGGATATTTTTCTAATTTTTTTCTCACTGCTTCTAACGTTTAAAACGCTTATGTAGTTAAAGAACCTCGTTTTCCGTGCACTATAAATTAATAACGATAAAATGTAATTTTTTTTAATATGTCCATTGTTAACTTTTTAATTTTTCTTTTCTCTTAATGTTCTCGTTTCTTTTTCAGTAACCCTATTTTGGGAGTTCTTTTTAGTTGGATACTTTTCAAGTACATTGTTATTCCTTTTGTGTTTTGCAATCAATAAAATAAGGAAAGCAGCCTCCAGGTGAGTATTAACATTTCATGATGATGTCTAAAATAAATCATATTTTTGTTAGTTTTTCCACAAATAGAATAATAATCATGAAGTTAATACTTTTGTTATCAATGGGCCGAGAAGTAATATTAAATGCCGTAAGTTATGAAAATTATCCCAAACTAATTAACACGATCATTAAAAATAAACTTTTATAGGAAATATATGGAAATTTTATATTATAGTATATATGGAATTAATGTCTATTATTTATTGAAATTGCTGTACATACTATTGCGCATTTCTATAGGAATACAAAACAATTATTTTATTTCCTTATGTAAATGAGCAAGTCACTACAATAAAAAGGCTTGGTAATGTTCTCAGGTTCTCATCCCATTCTTTGATTCATCAGCCAATGAAACTTGATGGCGTTGATTAACGATTGCACATTTCCCCGTTGACAGAAAGGAAGTGAGAGTCCCTTTGACGAGTACTCTGTCCTCACGTTTTGTCGTCTCTATAGTACGACGTAGTTTCTTGACATGGTTCGACCATTCTTGTTAACGTTGTCCAATGCCGTCGTCGCTCATGAAGAAAATACCGAATTGACTCTACTGAAGTTAACGTTTTTCTCTTTAATAATCTTTTCTGTTAAAACAAAAAGGAAAATCGAAACGAAGAATTGTTCTATTTTTCTGTGGTACTCAGTTCGGAGTAGGCTACTTTCAATACTAGATGAATTCCATAGGGAAGGGTTTTTAGCTGTTGATTCAGCAGTTATTTAACAGTGCTTCTCAAGCTCGGCGGCATTAGAAATAGGACTAACACAAATTTTACGTCAAATGATTCAAATATTCGGATAACAAAGGTTTGATATTAGCAATTGATATTCATATCTGTTAAAAAGCAACTCTTTTGGTATGCAAGTATTTTTAATGAATGCTTCTCTCAGAATTGCATTAAATATAGTTCTATTTAAATTTACGTTTATTTCAATCCGTTAGTTAAATTTACGTTTATTAACTCCACATAAGTTAGTATATTTTAAACTTAAGCCTTCATTAAAAATCTTAATCTTAAAAGGTTTTAATTTTAAGCCTTCATATTCAACATTTTTATCTCTTGATACTTACTGCTTATTATTTTTTTGTATTTTGTTATTTTTTAATTATTTCTGCATGATGAAATCATAGATACAAATTACAATAAATATTTTGCAAATAAAATTGCTCCAATAGTTTAGAGATATTATTGATTATTATGATGTTACACAATACATACAAGATATATTATAATATAATACACATATTTTTTCTTGATTCTGATTCTGTTAACTTTTTTTTTGTCAACAAAACTTATCAAAAGAAAGAATGTTAGTTAAAACAGAGCAATGATGAATCTTCTTTTTTTGTAATATGTTCAGAAATATTGGACAAAAAAAGCTACTAATAGGATGTTATTTTTAACAGAAAATTTATTTTATAGATGTACTAGGTGTTCAAATAAGGCTTTTTTTCCACGATTTCGTCTTTTAAACGCTTCAATGAAGCTACGTAATAGTCGCAGTTTATGGTTTTTCCCTTTTTAAGGTAGTCAATGAAAATTATACCATGCGTATCCCAAAATATTGATACCATAATCTTGCCAGCAGACATTTGCGTCTTTCCACGCATTGGAGTCGGTTCATCACGTGCAGACTGTCGATTGGACTCCGGTGTGAAATGATGGAGCTGTGTTTCATTCATTGTCACATATCGACGCAAAAATTCGGGTTTATTAAGATTGAACAACTCCAACACTGCTTAGAATCATCAATTCGTTGTTTTTTTTGGTCGATTGTTAGTTCGCGCGGCACCCACTTTGAACAGAGTATTTTGAGAGTACCACTTTGACCAAATATTCATTCACGATATGTCCAACACGTTCCTTTGATATCTTTAGGGTCTCAGCTATCTCAATCAATTTCACTTTACGGTTATCAGAAATTATTTTGTGGACTTTTTTGATGTTTTTCGTCGGTAACAGCCTCTTTGGGGCATCAACTGCTTGCATCGTCCTCGGTGCTCATTTCGTCTCGTTTAAATTTAGCAAACCACTTCTCTACGGTTGATTTTCCTGGTGCAAAGTCCGAATAACGTTTATCAAGCGAAGCCTTGGCTTCAATTGTATTTTTTTTTTT